>BSBM01000286.1:14060000-14067500 GCA_027924585.1 Larix kaempferi | reverse complement strand
GGTAATTCCAAACCTGCGCTATGTTAATGATAAACCAAAGCTAATTGGGTATTTCTTCCAGTTTCTGGAGAAGCCCGTGCTTAGCCACTCGTTATAGTATGTTGCACACAATCATTTTTGATGAAATCCTAAACACAAATAGCATTTTTTCTGCAGATTCCAAATATGTAACTTTTATTTAAAAATATTAATTTTTCCTATTTTCTTTCAATTTTTTTTGTGTCCTACCTCCTTAACTCGTGAAACACACTGTTAGTGTTTCTTCCATAACTTTTTCAATTCTTAATCATTTCAAAAAATAATTGTATGGTGCACAAGAGGACACTAACCTCCACATTCTATGAAAAACCCATTTCAAGATTTTTGCATTAAGACCTTCAAAGGCTACACCCACAAAAGAGGTACTATTTTCGAGGTTTGATCACTTAGACAATTATTAAAAAATTATAAAATTACAAATTAAATTTTCAAAAAATAATGGTGCACAAGTGCTATATGTTCTCTACATGCATGCCCATTTTTGTAGCTTGATTCCATCATTGAGGCCCTCAAAGGCTGCACCCACAAAAACATATACCTTAACATTTGCCTAAAAATAAAAAGTGTCTATTAGGAAAAATGAAACTTGACATAGCTATGCAAATTTTCAATATATAAAAGTTATATATTTGGAAACGTGATTCAATTTCCTACATTTCATCTTTTTTACTCAATGCAAGATATTTTGCGTAAGTATCTCAAAAAATCCAAGTAAGTTGAGGGATGCCTGATTTTTCAGTTTTCTATTGCATCTAACACGCCAAAAGTGACCTTCATTAGCTTGCACTGACCCTGAATCACTATATTAGTCATGTAGAGGATTAGATTAGTAGACTAACGAATCAAATTATTGATATAAATAATACTAAATTTTCGATAATATTTTACTATGGACGATATGGTTAGCCAAGGTTAATCTCTTGATATTTGATGATAGGTAAGGTTCACTATCTTTGAACATGGTTAACTATATTTAACTATGGACAAATGTGGCTAACATTGGTTGACTATGGTTAACCTTGGCTACTAAGTTTGACTCTCTTTGAACATGTTTGACAATAGTTGACATTCACTAATTATGGTTGATTATGATTGGCTTTCCTCAGCCCAGTTGACTATGGGTTACCAAATTTTACTATAGCTAACTTGATTGAGAATTGACTATGGTTGATTGTGGTTGACTATGGTCAAACATGTTTGAATTTGGTTGACCATATTTAACTATGGTATATTTTGGTTGGAGGTGTTTAAAAATGGTTAACTATGTTTAACTATAGTTGACCATGTTTGGCAATGGTTTAACCATGATGAACTATCAGTGAATATAGTTGACAATGTTGTAGCATGTTTCACTATTTTTTACCGTGGTTGCCCTTGTTTAACAATGTATAACTATTAGTGACCATGTTTGACTATGGGTTATCATGTTTTCTCATGTTGACTATGGTTGACCATGTTTGGAAAAAGTTGATTATGGTTTCAATAATGGTTGAATATGGTTTCCTATGTTTAACTATGGTTAATTATGATTGATCATGTTTGGTAATTCTTGACTAAGCTTGACATTTTTTGCCATGTTTGGTTATGGTTGACTTTGGTTAACCATTGTTGATTATGGTTGACAATGGTTAATTATGACCATCTTTCAATATTTAACTATGAGTGAATATAGTTGACGATGCTTTACTATCAATGAATTTGGTTGAGCATGTTTAATAGTGTTTGATTACACTTGATATAGCCATGTTTGAATATTTGACTATGGATGACTAGGGTGCCCATCTTTTTCTATGATTGACAATTTTCATTGCTTATGCTTGAATGTGGGTAACCATATAAGACAAGTTCACCACCCAAGTTGACTATTACTGACCATGGTTTATTATGTTTGGCTATGGCATGAAGATGATGACTTCAAAATTATGAACTACATTTGATGTTATGGTTGACTTCAACATTATGTCACATTGGAACATTAAGAGGGTAACTTCAATTTAGTGTTAGATTATATTATGATGAGGTTGAATTAAAATTATATGACATTGTGACATTAAGAAGTTAACTTAACAAAAATTAATATTGTGACATAATAAGTGCCTACAATATGGTATCACATAGTGACATGATGATGTATATAAAGCACTTAGTGCCTTCCCTAAGAATGTCTCCTACTTCCAAAGAGGCGTGTTGATGTAGGTGGATATCAGTGGCCACCCTCCACATCCAGAGACTTAGAACATTTCTCCTTCTTGGCACTTTTTCTATACTTTCTCAAGTGATGGACTTCCAATGCATTTTTAGGCCGTAAAATAATTATTTTTTATGACGACTTGGGATTGTTGAAGGTTTACCTTGAGTGAAATTGTTCTTTTCATCAATATATTTGCAATGAGATATGATGTGCCCCAAATGAAGCTTGTAAGTAGAAGTTGAGGCCATAGGAAGTTGACATATCAACCAGACTTCTAGGGGCCTACATTCCTTTTCCCACTTCATCTTGTAAGGTTAGGTTTTGGATATTTCTAGGGTTTTTTCCTCTTAGATTTTGGCACTTTATATTAAAATGGAATTCAGGGCCTTTCTCTATAGTCTTCTTATGAATAAGCATAGCCAACACATCTATTTTTAGAGATAGGATACCACCATTCTAGTTAGTTTGTATGCTTTGTATTTTACATATATTTTCCATTTCATTCTTTAGTGGAATTTGGGTTATATTGTACTACTATGATCTTTTCAATATCTTTGTGTGTGCACCATTTCTATTTGTGACTTCATTTTTTTGTCTAAATAATTCATATCACACGTTCAACCTAGGTTACGATGTAGGAAACCTGGGGATCCTCCCCCAAAAAGGACATGGTCCCTTGTCCAACATTATCCACGATATCAAAGTAACCATCGAGGGTTATTCAATTCTAGTTCTTGCTTGAAGAGTGTAATTATCTGTTGACATCTAGATGCATCTTCCTAACCCTAGGGATTCATGCATTAGTATTTAGTATTTTCTCATCTTGGGTGGACACTTTGCAATGCTATATATGATAATTTGGTCTTCCAAATAAACTTTAATCCATTACTTTCAAAAGAGAACTAGTGTTTTCTCTATTGTTATTATTGTGTTTCTTGATATTGGATATTATATGGGTTATTTAATTTCCTTTTGTTGATGTGTTTCCTCTCTAATCTAGGTTTTGCACATTGTAGAGTTCGAATATAGTTCAAATGGTACAATAGCATCTATCTAGGACATGTCCTCCATCAAAATTCTAGGCTCAACACCTCTCTCGAATTAATCAATTCTTAGAATAATAATTCTTTATATTCTTAGAATAATAATTTCATATTTGGTTCATAAGAATATGCCTTCCCTAAGTCAGAGCCTCCTTTAAGTCTCTTCCCTATACCCATGCAAAAATATTTTTAATTCCATACACTCATTTAATTCCATGCTCACACATTCACATATATTACACAATAAATATACACCCAACATAATTTAAATATAATAATAAAAATTCATAACACAATTAGAAACTTTCCTTTCAATTTCCTCCCATTATAACCAAATAAATATGCACATAACATAATATAAATATAATAATGCAAAGTCAAAATACAATTAGAAACTTTCCTTTCAATTTCCTCCCATTGTAACCAACGCTAAGGCCAATCTAGGACCATGTATTTAATGTTTCTAAATAATATAATTTATTATCATATAATAAATTGTGATATTTTAACAAAAATAACCTTTCAATTAAGATGTTTATTATATTTAACTAAATAATATTAAATAAATTATTTAATTAAAAAAACTCGAAATTTTAAATACTTAATCACTACTGAATGTGGGCCTCGTCTTTTTTTCCGATGCCACTTCGTTCTTTTTAGACAAATCCATGCTAGTTTTACTTGTTTAAAACTTCTTATAAAGTGTAAATTAAAGTACAAAATGTAAAAGATCTTAAATATCAGACGCACCATTTAACAAAAACAATACGGGGGCAGAGTTTCCAGCACAAATTAAAGTTCGAAAATGTGAAAGATGAGAAAACTGAACGACACCATTTAAAAACAACAATAGAGGAACAGAGTTTACAGGCCAAGTAAAAAATAAAGTAGTTGGACGGATAAACATATCTATTTAACGAAGTGACCTCAGATTTTCCAAATGCAGTACATGGAGCTATCCGGAGTAAATCTACATATTTTTCCTTTTCCCTTTCTCGGTCTTATGCTCTGAATTTCAGAAGTTTCTTAAATGGAACAACCAAAATATTTTTTTAACATTTCCATTTAAAGAACATGTAACGACCAAGCGATCCATTAACAAACCCTAATATATCTACACAATTTTATAAATTATCAAGCGATCCATTAACAAACCCTAATATATCTACACAATTTTATAAATTATCAAGCGATCCATTAACAAACCCTAATATATTTACACAATGTAACGACCAAGCGATCCATTAACGACCAAGCGATCCATTAACGACCAAGCGATCCATTAACAAACCCTAATATATCTTAAAAAAATCTCAAATTCAAACCTTCTGGCAAAAGGCAAAAATACAAGATCTCCACCCGAGTTTATAAATTATGGGTTTCGTGTGATGAATTACAAGATATCTATACAACATCGAAACAGAGGCAGATTTAAAGATTTTTTCTGTAAAACAACATAGTTTGGGGACTATGGTAGACTACAACCTCAGCCTCACCCTGGAGAAGGGTGGATCGAGTCATGATCAATCACTGTGACTGCGAGAATAGTGGTAGCAGCGGCTTCTGGTGCGAGAGAAATGCTGCTGCGCTGTGACAGAAGAGGCCAAGTTCGGCAGATGGGGCATGTCGGGTGCAGGTGAAGCCATTCATCGATACAATTCTTGTGGAACATGTGACCGCAATCAGGGATAACCCTTACAATGTCCGGTTCCTCATAATCGTTGAGGCAAATGGAGCAACACTTCTTGTCCTCCGCTTCTTCTAATTCATTTCCCTCGGCAGAAGTGAACGACCGGGAATCTTTCTCGGAGTATGACATCTTGGGGAATGAATTCAAGGTCTCGTCATCGATGCCAATTTCCACGCCGTGGTTATCCAAATTGGCGGTATTAAGGGGGGCGCGATCGTTATCCACGGTCAGTGAAACAAATAAAGGAACTGTGTAGCCTGCGCGAAAGAGGATATATGAAAGTAACAATAAGATGGGTACCATCATCGCAATTAACAACCACAGCATCACTATGTTAGACATTGCTATCTATGGCGGCTATCGGCTGCTAGACTGGATATTACGCAAAGCAGCGATTCGGGCGATTCGATTCCCTGATTCATGTAATGGAGGAATGAAGGATTTATGGGGTGCAATGCAATATGAGATGAGGCATTCTTGGTGTATGGTGCTGAGACCCTGATGACGATACTTGTTGGTGGACCCGGGACATAAGGCACCACTTTCGAATCCTCGTCTATTGTACATTTTAATAACATTTCCATAGTTGCGCAGATGGAAACATTTATCAACAGCAATAGCAAGAAAGCGAAGTATTGCAATGTATTCGGCCTCCAGAAAGTTGAAAAATAGGTTCCTTTACGTATGCAGTGCGGGCAATCCGCGTAGGCGTTGGACTTGTTCAAAACAAACACGTCTCTCTGACCTAATCTCGGACGCGTTCTTAACCTCACATTCAAGCCGAATGGAGAGTTCAAAAGAGATATGTTCAAGGTTTTTCGTATAACATACATACGAAAACCTAGATTGTTGGGTTTTTTATGGAAATGCTTTATACTAAGTAGTATGTTGTCTTAGGGAATAGTGTTTAAGAGATAACTATCACAACCAAATAATAAAGGTATTTAAGGGGTTGTTGATATAGTTTGATAAGTGTATTTTTCATCGTGTTAAGGTGGAGGAGAATGAGAATGAATCACTGTATTGATCATCATCATGTGCAGGATTAGTAGAGTAATGAGTTAAAATTTGCTAGATTTTGAAGATTTAATATTTCAACATGTCTATAGAGAAATAGCATAATATGGAAACTAATACTCTTTCTAAGCATGTATTGGATCTAACTAAAGGCAAATTATTTATTTCACAAAGTTTTGTCATTCAAATATCTCTTCTGATTGTGATGTTTCCATTATGGGTAACTGCATGAAGCTAGTACACCCAAAAAGGCCACAATGGAGGCAAATTATTTATTTCACAAAGTTTTGTCATTCAAATATCTCTTCTGATTGTGATGTTTCCATTATGGGTAACTGCATGAAGCTAGTACACCCAAAAAGGCCACAATGGAGGCATGCGAGCGGAAAAAAAACAAGGGCGTGCACGCGCATTCAACCATGCATATGCGTCTCTGCTCTGGCAATGCTGATCGTCCACGTTGGTGAGTTGACGTGGACAAAATGTGTGTGGACGCGTTATTAACGCATACGCAAATATATGCACGCACGCATATTTGTAGCGCATACATGCCATCAACGTGTACGTGCTGAAACACGCGCACGCACCCATGTATAACGTTTACACCATTAATTGATTGTGTTTATTATGGTGTTGGTATCCCATAACAAAAATTTCTTCCGGGGGCACTGCCACCAGACCCCCCCTTGCGCGTGCTGGGATCATAAGCAAACATGGGGTACAAACACGGCTGAAACAACATCATCTATGAAACTGGAAGATTAGGCTCCATAACCAACAAAGAGATCATGGGGTTAAGGGGAGAGCAGTAGCATCCCACCTTATACCTGCAAGGGTCATGCCCGGTGCAACGCCACACGGGATTTGAAATGTAAACATGCTTAGAGGGTGAAAGAAGAGGATTAAGACCTAAATGAACGATTCATAACTCATGAGCTATGATATGGGGATGAAATGATTTGGGCCCTGGGCCTTAAATCATTTGGATATGAGTGTTTTTCACACCAAAGACGACCCATAGGGCCTCAAACATGGTCGAGTAAGGAAATAATACAAAAAAAACCCTCTCATAAGTCCAACTTTAAAAAAAATTGTAAAGGGCCCCTGGATTTTCCCCGGGGGGGTGTTGTGGTCACAACAGTGGGATACATTAGCCATGAGTAGGTTTTGTAAACTGAAACAAGAAATATAATCCCTAAATGACCCTCTCAACCTCAAGTGCCATGAACAAAACCTAAAATCCACAATGTGAGCCATCTATAAGGTGTCTTTGGAATCAAAGTTGAATGTGAGTGTCATTACAATGTCTTGGGAATCATGTACGAGTATTAAACAAGAGCCTTTGTCAATAATATTTTCTTCTTGGGAATATGAACACCATTAGTTGTCCAATATAGATTATCCATAACATGCTTTATGCACTGTGGATGGTTCGTAGGCCCTTAACCCTAGCCTTGGTAGAAAAACAATAGCCTCAAGCCCTTGGCCATGGTTTATGGAGGCAAATAACAATCTTAGAC